>JAVGWX010000001.1:123919492-123941992 GCA_036924085.1 Ariolimax columbianus
TAAAACACTAGAAATACAGACAAAATTAAAAGATAATACAGCCATAAGTTCTGATAAAAGTACTCACATGTAAACAGCTCAAAGAACTTGTGTTGCCTACCTCAATGAATGGATACGTTTATATACCAATATATCTGCATTTCTAAGCCACCATCAATGAAGGTGTATATAAAATACTCGGCAGGATGCTCTGATGAGCATTCTGATGCCTGCGGGGAGGTTTGCTTCAACTATGAAGCTGAAATCACTGCACATGAAGTCACTTTGTATCATCTAAGAATAGTTTTTGATGCATTTTCTTCAAAGGTCCAAAGCATTGTTATTTTCATAGATTCGATGTCAGTCATTCAATCATTAGAAGTTGCTAGCAATTATAGACCTGACGTTATCCAAATATCTCTAGACATTGACCACATTATCACTTCCAGTGAGGTAAAAATAGATCTGCAGTGGATACCTCAAGCACACCAGGCAATGACAAGGTAAACATACTAGCAAAGGAGGGATCAAGACAAAAACAGCCTCACACAGCAACGACTTTACAAACAGCTCATAAGATCAGCAAACAAAGAAATGTGGCTGAACTGATGTGTAATATCAAATACTGGAAAGGAGTTTTATAAATAAATCGCAAGCCCCAATCCAAATGACAGTATAAATCAAATGACAAGGAAGGATCAGAGCACCATTTTCCGACTGACAACCACACATCCCAGTTAACATGCACCTGAACAGAATCCAACCACAACACCCCTGAGTGGCAGCTGCGTGCACACCCGTATAAAACCGCTGATCATCATCTCAATGAGTGTTCAGCGCTATATTAGACCCTAGAAATTGTATTAGTGTGACCTTACCTGAAACTATATTACATCTTAGAAATTACATTAGTTAATGGGACCTACGGTAAAACTATATTATACCCTAGAAGTTCATTCCACGCTTATACACATCCGTGAACATCAGCAATCGTGGGTCTAATGATCTTTTGCCATTCGACAGCTGTCCATAGAGGATATATTTGAGGATGTGACAATCTTCCATGCGACGAACATAGCCAAACTACGTTTGTGAATAGATGCACAGCTGCCAGTTAATAATTACCAAAATTAATAGTTGGTGTAGCATCTACTTCCTTTTCAAGCTTATTTGTTTTGTGAGACTTATTGTGAGACCAACTTTTTTACGTGCCTGGGAGGAGCAATCTATCAACCTCTGAAGTTCTTGCTTACTGTGAGGTGAATGACAACTGCAGCGCCATTAGCGAAATCAAGTCATTGAAGATACTGCGACTACAGATGCATACCAATTGTTGTAGTCGGGATAGGTTTATTCTTGCAAAGACTATAACACTAAGCATAGAGACGTCTTTGTTATGTATTACAATTATTTTTATCACATTTATCATTGAATAATGTTACAATATGTGCATCACTCATATATTGAGGTGTGATAGTCTCTTTCCATTATTATTATATAAAGAGGGTTCGATATCGAGCTCGCTTATAGTGGAATCGTTTTTGACCGCATCAATGACGATATTGTCACAAAATTAGAGTTAAGGATAGTGTTCGACACATTGCTCTATCTTCTTTCCTTTGTCTGTTATTTTCTCGCCAACGATGGTTTTGAATTGAGCTGTTTTCCTACTTACAGAACCGAAAACCTTCTATTTACAGCAATACATTTGTCTGATGTTCCCAGCTTATTGATAAGTCTGAATGCTTTCACTCAGTTGTTTGTAACCATTACTTCTTTGAACAACGACGAGCTGTTTGTTGATCATGCCTTCTTGCTGACTTGAAGGTGTGCAGAGTACTTGCATATGTAAGTTGCTTATACTGGATTAGAACAGCGCGCTTGGCCTCAATACAAGTGTTCACATCCTTCACTTTTGCTTTGAACCAGTTATTTGAAAGTTCTTCATCCGAAGGTGGTAATAGTATTGCTATGGATGATGTTTCTGAGATATTCATAGTTCTACGAGATAGTGGTAAAACAACGTGGGATGTTTCGAGTTTCCTGAAAAGCGTTGTAAAATCACAAGATCAACGCATGGCTCGACATTCTTTGATCAACTATGCCTGGCTTATTTTTACTTCTGGTGTGGTGGAACTTCCCTGACTGTAATCTGATTTTACAGCGAGATAATCAATGATCGGTGTCACAATCTTGACTATTTTAAAATCACACGAGGAGCATAAACTTTAAGGTAAAATCTTCTGACAAGAATTAGATTAATATGATGGCAGGGCTTTGATCGTGCGTGTATCCACAATATCTTATTAGTGGGTTTTGTCTAAAAGTAGGAGTTGGTGTTGAGACAGGAAGTAGGTGTCATGCCAATTCTAAGAAGCGATAACTACGAAATGGCAGTTGTTTATCAATTTATCAAATTGGTATCCACCGTCAACGACAAGCTATCTCTTGACCCGAAATAAACAGTCCCATTAACAAAGCTGTTGCTACATTTGTTTGCCTCACAACGCGTGTTGGAAATCAGAAACTCAAAATTTAAACCAGGGTCAAGGTGTACAATGTGTGTGTCGTCAGTATGCTCCTACATGACAAGAAATGCCAAGCAAGAACATAGACTAAACATCTTCTATCTACGCGCACACGATCTATTCTTGACATTACAGAGTGAGAAATGCAGAGGTGGACTCTCACACCGGTCTCCCAACGTATGTACACTCTCCTTAAACAACAAAGTCTAATTTGGCTTGGCCCTGTTCGTTGCATAGACGATGGTCGCATTGTAAAAGGTATTCTATGTGGACAGTTGGCGAATAACTAGACAACAGTCGAACATCCACAGTGGAGGTACACAGATGTGTTTAAGCGTGATATGAAGACCTTTGTCATGAATCTGACATACTGGGAAGACAGAGCTTCATACTCTAGCATTGAAGTCACATAGTAGAATAAGCCGTTCTTGACAATGATAACTTCTAATGACTACTGATAAATCCTCGTAGAACTCATCTTTCGCTACAAGTGTAGACCACACAGTAGGTGCAAATGCACTATCAAGAGTGACGGTGCCTACTGCGGTGTGGGGACGAAGTGCAAACAGGCGCTATGATCCATTCCCCCCTGATTCAGTCATGTGTATTAAATACTTTTGAATAGCAAAGCCTACTTTTCACGACAATGGCCGCAACCTGCAGTTTCTGTTCTCTGACCGACAGTTTTCCATGGATATTCACAGTTTTCGAATTGATTATGTCTGTTTATCAGTCAAGCATTGTTCAAATTATGTTTCTACGTCATTTCATTGCTATGCGCATGGACTTTTTGAGAGTTGCATGTATCTATTGGAGCGAATGATTTCGAACGTAGACTTTCTCATTTTGTTACTGATGACATTGATGTAATGGGGTTATTTGTGATCATCGTCGATGACAAAAAAGCAGCTCTGTGTTTTCTCACTTTTGATATTTAAACCAGGTTAGCATGATGTATTACACACGAGTGGATTAGATACATTGTGTGAAAACCACCCCCCTCCCCCACTCTCTGCCCATAAATTGGCCAGTAGTTTACATTCGATGTATATCAACCATGTATTCGTTCTTTTCGTGATTAAATTGACAAGAAACACACACGTGGTATGCTAACATTGTTGCCCTTATGTAAACCTCATACTGCCATTCTTATCCCCAGTGCCTTCTGGGATACCTGTTCACAGGAAATGTTTCGGGAGCAAACCGTGAGGACAATTCCTGAGCCGGTGTCCCTAAGGCATTCTAGTAGTGGTTGCATCGCTCTTCTGGCAACTCCTGCGACGTCGCTTATTCAATATTGAGATGGCTGTCGTTCTCATGGATCAATTAACTAGCTGTGGAGACCTGCTGCACGCGCAACAGCTTGATCTCCATAGAAAGATGCCAACGTTTGTGACCTGGAGGCCTTCCAACTTTCCCCTGTGGTGTCGACACAATTCATGCACCAGCAGTTACACTAGGATATTGGAATGTCCGTACCTTGTTGACTGCACCGTCCGATAACCGACATGATACAAGTGATGTCAGAAAGACACGTGCCGTTAATGATAGCTCATTTTTGACTTTGCAGAACTCGGTTAGCGGGCAATGAGTAAGATAGACTAAATATTCCTGTGTACTGAATACATTTTAAAACAGAAAATGCGATGGTTTGGTCATCTCATGTGAATGCAACCTGATCAACTACCACCGTGCGCTTACAATGTAAGAAGACCTGGCTATAGGACACAAATAAGACCACGCGGTAGATGGAGTGAGGACATTAAAGATATGCTACCATAACACGGGCTTACAATAACATAAGCAACTCACTTTTGTTAAGAAAGACAACTTAAGCTTCCCATGTTCCTTAACAACAAAAGTGGATAGAACGGTAAATAAGTACACCAAATTGTAATGCTTGCAATCCCTTTCTTTCTTTTTACCTTTATTGTCTTGGTACATTCTTTGAAAGGAATGACTGAAGACCTCACCTTCTCTTAAATGGATAATTTGGTATATCCTCTTAAAAGAAACACTGGTGATCGCACATTTTCTACAGTGAATGACTGGAAACGGCACAGTATGTTTAATTAGTGTTTGGAAACAGCAGATTCTCTTAACTGAATGCATGAAGAAATATTGCCTTAAATGAATTATTGCAGACCTCACAGTATCTTACATTATTGATTTGATGCTGCGTATTCTCTTAATACAATATGCCATTAAATAAATGACTGCTAAAAGCAGATTCTCTGAAGTTAATGACTGGAGACAACATGTTTATTACATTAATGACAAGGAATTGCCTATTTTCATAACGTATTCTCAAGGTACCGCATTTTATCTTACATTATTGAGCTGATACTACACATTCTCTCAAATTAATTACCTGATATCACATATTCTCTTGCATTTATGAGCTGATATAACATATTCTCTTGCATTAATGACATGATATCACATATTCTCTCAAATAAATTACATGATACCACATATTATCTCAACTTAATCACTTGGAAAAGCATGTTCTCTGACATTACAAGTCACAGTCCCTTAAATAATGAATTGAAACTAGATTCACATACAATAATGTTCTCAAACCAAATATGGTCAATATTCTTCTTAGGGCATAGTCAAGTTCAGGTAACTTACTCCCTCAGAATGAATCAATCACAAAACAGCGAACATGTTCTTAAACACGCAAGCACAACATATAATCAAACTAATCTCTTCTAGTGCTTACACAGTATAGTCACAGCTAGCTAACATACACGAGACACCACATTCTTGAACATCCGATCAATGGAGGTATTTTATAAGGCTTATCTCACAGCAAAAGGGTCCGTATTTCATTCCCTAGTTCAATGTGACATACATGCTAAGTCAAACAACGCCGCGTACCTGATCACTTGATAAAAGGACGTCAAGTTCGGAAGCGTGGTTCTCAAAGACTAATTGATTCGTAATTATATCCTTTCAGGATTAGTTATTCATCTACACATTCAAAATGTACATGCATTCAGGTTGTCTTGAATAGTAACGTGAATTTGTGTGAATGTCTTGTTTTGACAAAGTGATTCCTAACGGTTCCAAGTCCGATGAGATTCAGTCGGTCTGTATATCGAAGGTTATTTCAGAAGAAGCATCAGTATGATAACATTGTTAAGAAAGTATTCATTTTGACATGTCCGATGTTTACCTGGTCTAAGGCATCTTGGAAACGTACATTGTTTGCACTAGAAACACAGTATAACAAATATGTAACTGAAGCGTTGAGATTATTGAAGATATGATTATTGAAAAATTGTAAGTTTTTGTTAGTATATTTTAGAATAGGAAAAATATGTTCACATATCTCAAAAACACAGCACATTTAATAGTATGTGTGTGGTCTTTCTGGGCGAAACATACAGGAACCAATACAAGTTTAAAACACAATTATATATATCGTCTTCTTCTTCTTCTTCATCGTACGCAGTCAGACAGTAACCATTATTTTTTCGAAAAAAACGGCGGTCATCCTGAGGCTGTCGACACTGCCATAGAGCTTGTCTTGTGGTTCCACTGGTGATGGCCACATCTGCTCTCTCTGATCGTCGTATGTCGGGCAGTTCTGCAGCAGATGCTCAGCGGTCATTTTCCCGGTACCACACGGGCATTCGTCGGTACCACCTATCTTCAATTTGTTGAATAGGTGAAGTCCTCAGTCTATTGTGGCCAGTGCGAAGTCTGAAGACAACGACCTGCTCTCTTCTGTTCAACTGGTAATAGGCATCGTTTTTGGTGTAGCCGGTATGTTCAGTTTCCCATTTGGTCATGTATCTGGCTTTAATAAGCCGTTTTGACTCTTCGTACGTCATACTAGTATATGTTTGTGGTAGTCTTGCACCTTCTTTTACCAGTCTGTCTGCCTCCTCGTTGCCTTCGATGTTGCAGTGAGATGGAACCCACTGTACCACTATTTTGGTGCGGACTGCTGGCATAGTTGACAGAGTACTGCTCTTAAGTCATTAAGCTCAGTGTTTTTCTGGCTTTTTAGCGCTGTGACTACGGCCAGAGCATCTGTGAGCAGGACTGTATGGCTTTCATTTTCTTTATGAGTCACCATTTCTTCCACTGCCGCCCTCAGTGCGTCTGCCTCCGCTCTGAAATTGCTTGTGTACTTACCAGTAGCGAATGACAGTGTTATTTTTCTGCCATTTGGTAGGTTCAGGAATGCTCCTGCCCCTCCGTTCTGTGTAGTGTTTGTTACAGAACCGTCGGTGTATGCATGGGACCAGTCCATGCTTGGGTAGTTTTTCGATATGAAGCTTAGTGTAGTATCTCTCCTTTCTTTTTCAGTCTGGCAGTTTTTGTTTCAAATACCTGGTATATGTTCTACCACCTCTGGAAATATATCCTGCCTCCAGGTAGGTTTTCGTACAGTAGTGGTGGGCTTTGGTGTTGTTAGTGCGTTTATGGGATCTTCCTGCATCTTTGCTTTGCTATTTCTGCAAAGTTTCTCCGCTTTAGTTTCCCATTTCCCAAATTGTTTAGTCTCTGGTGCATTGGATGGTCAGTCAGTCTTCGGAGTTTCTCTGACTGCAGCTGGGCTCTGCAGTCTCTTCTATCGGTCATGGATTGCAGTTTTGTAATCTTTTCAAGTTCTACAATTGGCGTTGAGTTCATGCCTCCTGTTATAACTCTCATGGCTTGGTTTTGACGTTTGCTAACTTTATCGAAGTTCGCCTTTACTGCTGTTGTCCATGCTGCAATGCCATACTCGAGAACTGGTCTCACTCTTCCAGTGTACAGTTTCTTTAGTATACTTTCGTCTGCTCCCCAGCTTGTGCCAGCAAGTTTCCTCATGATTGCCATTTTTTCTCTGGCTATCATTCGGTTTCTCTCGATCTGACTTTTCTATGTCATGCGCCGATCAAATGTGACTCCCAGATATATTGGGTTGTCCTTTGGCTGCAGGAATTTGCCATCTCGACTTAATTTGGTGTTTTGGGGTTTGATTGAAAGCGAGAATATTGTACATGTGGTTTTCTCCTCGATTATTTTGACCAGCCATGAGTTCGCCCACTCTTCCAGCGATGTTAGGGCCTGCTGCATCTGATTCTTGCTATGGTGAGATTCTTTTCAGAGGTCCACATATCCAGATCGTCTGCAAACATTGAGTTATGGACTCTTCTTAGTATATTCTCTGTAATGTCATTTATATACACCAGGAAGAGTGACAGTACTCCCCCTTGGGGTACTCCCTGTTCAAGTGTCACCTTTTTGCTCATCTGCCCTTGTACTTGGACTCTAGCCGTTCTTTTTTTGAGGTAGTGGTTGATCCACTTGTACATTCTCCCACAAACTTCACTTCTCCTTAGCTTGCCTCTAAGTCCGTCTTTCCAGACTTTGTCAAATGCCTTTTCCAGGTCCACCCAAACCGCTACTGTGTGTTTATGTGCCTAGTAGGCATCTTCTATTTCCTGGGCTATGAGGATGACCTGGTCCTCAGTGGATCTGTGCTGTCTAAAGCCGGCTTACTGTGGAATTAGTATTCGTTTTTCTTCCAGATGCCACATCAGTCTGGTGTTTATCATACGTTCCATCAGTTTGCCGACACAGCTCAGTAGGCTGATAGGCCTGTATCCATTTGGATCTGTTTTGTCGTTTCCTTTCTTTGGTACTGGTACAAGTACTGCATCTTTCCATGCCTGGGGTTCAATACCCCTTTTCCAGCTTTGGTTCAGGACTGATAGCAGTTTCCTCTTCGCTGTTTGGCTCAGCCCCATCAGCATTTCGTTTGTTATCCCGTCTTTTCCGGAAGATTTCCTTTTCTTTAATTTTATCATGGCTTCTTCCATTTCACTCATTGTTAATTTGGCCCTCATATGCTCTTCTGGTGCCGTATTGATGTTGTCGTGCCCCTTTTGCTCTTCACTAATGTCTGTATGCCTATCTGCAGGGACCTCGATGTGGTTTGCTCTGGCATAGTGTTCGACAAAACCGTTTGCGGCTTTTTTTCCAGTGAGCAAGTTTTCCTCCTGCTTGATGGTAATTTGTTTGTTTGAAGGGGTTTCGTCATTCATGGCTCTGACTAGCTTCCATAGTTTGTTCCCTTCTTTGTCTAGGTTGAGGCTTTCAGTTTTGTTTTTCCAGCTTTCTCTTGAAGTTTGGTTTAGAGTATATTTGTATTTCGCCGTTGCGGCTTTGAGGGCGACATTTGCCTCCATAGATTGTTCTCGCTCTGCCATGTTCCTAGAATTTGTGACTGCATCTTCCGCTTTCTGCAACTCATCATTCCAATAGCGCTTATAATTTGTCCTAGCCCCTCATGGGATGGTTTCAGTGATGGCTTGCATTATTGCCTTGCTTAGGCTTTCCACCATGGGCTTCATTTTGTTGTTTCGTGTGTTGATTGTTTCACACAGCCCATCTGTCCGGATTGCAAATCTGTCCCAGTCGGCTCGTTTGTAATTCCAACGTGGGAGCGGTTTTGTTTCCTGTGGGTCTACTTCCATATCAATTTCTAGCCTGATCGGCCTGTGGTCGCTACCTGCCAATTGGTTTAGCACCTGGCGGTCTATTTTATGGTGTATGTCCTGTGTGGAGAAGAACAAAATTGCAGTTGATGTGGTATGCCATGTTCTAGAATAGAAATTAGGACTATCCTCCGGCCTTTTGATTAGGGAGAGATTTGTGTCTATCTCCCAATCTTCCACTTCGTCACCTCTGCTGTCTGCGTCCGAGTATCCCCATCTCTCCGAGTGGCTGTTGAAGTCTCCAACTACTATGCAGTTGGAGTCTTTGACTTCCATACTCGAGAGCGATAGGTCTTTATTTGGTGGTCTGTACAGATTCAAAGTGCGGAGCTTCGTCTATTGAGCCATTATGTCAACTCCTACAATTTCTGCTTGTCCGATGTGATTGACAGATACCGCGCTACTCGGTATGGAGTTTCGGGTCAGTATCAGGACCCCTCCTTTGTGACCTTCTCTATCGAGACTGAAGGTCTGGTATCCTCTGATTGAAAATGTATGGTTATTGTTGAGGTGCGTTTCTTGGATACATGCCACGTCAATCTTACCTTCAGCAGGTGATGTGTTAGGGAAAGCTTTTTGTTAACGACACCCTTCGCATTCCACTGTAGTATTTTGAGGGTCTTGAGTTTTTGGTCAATAGGAATTGCCCCATAGCCTTGACTCCACGACACATGGGTGGGTGATCACCAGTAGTCAAGGGTGGGCCCCTTCGAGGCGTGAGGCCCGGCATTCTCGCTGCCTGGCGGGACTTCGCAGGATGAGCGCCATACGTTTTTCTGATCAGTTGTACTGTCATCATACTGCGATTTACGTTGCACTGTTTCGTTAGGCTTGTGGCCCCGTGTATCCGATTTCAACAGGCGTTTCTGTAGGGATGCCCTCCTTAGCCTTTGGCTGTCCCCAGCATATCTGCAAGGCAGCAGTTGTTTGTGATCAGAGTTGTCTCTCTTATGGAAGGTGTCTTACCAGACTAACGGGTCTTCACTACTCGTGTCTATAGGGTGCGGTGATGATATATGAGATGATATATGATATGGACTGGTTTACCCGGAAGAGAGGCAGTCCAGTGTGTCTGTATCTCAGTATCGTCACGTCCTGCTAGAAACGTAGCATTTGCATGTGAGTGGGGTATCTCTTTGCTCCCTTTATTTTCTTGGCTTCTATGCAGGGATGGTACGCCTAGCATTCCCCGCCACCTGGGATGTTGACACAGTGGGGCAGGTGTGCAATGTCCGCTAGTCTGCATCTTTTCTATGTCCATTATTGTGGCTGATAGCGTACAGAGGTAGAGATCGAAGCAGAAGTGCATTCAACCAGGGGACAAATCTGGTAATGTCACGGAGATGTTGTTCGCCTGGTTTGCAGACATATCTCGTGGTCAAGGAATGAGTCTCGACAGTTCACAGTGAGGTGGCTGCTCTACGGTTTTCGACACCCCGACCAAGAACTAAGTCTTATGTTGGTGGTTTCGCCCCCCCATCGCTGTATAGGGTGAATTTCGAGCAGCTATCCGTCCGCTTTGATCGGCGGATGGAAGAGATCTCTTTCTGTGGCTCGACCTGGTAGGGTTGAGGCGCAATTCTCAGGTCCCGACCATATCGAATCTCCCATTGCAGTGGTGCTGAGATTTTGGGCGGGATTCTGGCTTACAGGCGTCCGGCCGTAATCACTCACATAGTAGCCTCGCGCCATTGGCTTATCAGCCTGGTACGTGAACCAAATGTCTGCGGCTCCTCTCGAGTTGAGCAGGATTTCCGTAGCAACGCCCTGTCATTTGTAGGGTAAAACTGTCCTGTCTTCCGATGGTCTATTTCCAGCACCTGTTCACTATTTGGGCAAAACGAATTAATCGAGGGCTTTTGTTTGTCAGTGAACAGGTATCTGGAATGTGCGGTTTCTGCGGGGTTAAGACACGATTTCCGTAGCTTTCCTTCATTAGAAGATTATAGAGCTGACCTGTCTTCCGTGTGTCTAATACCAGCACACGTTCACTATTAAACCCAACGAAAGTGCTCTCGATTTGTCAGTCGTTCTACAGTATTTGCGTGTTGAGAAATATATATATATTTATATATATATATATATATATATATATATATATATATATATATATATATATATATATATATATATATATGTTTATGTATGCGTGTCAGTATAATTATATGCATACATAATTAACATTCGACAGGAAATAAAGAAAGTCACACGATTTTAGTACCTGAGCTCAATTAAAAACAACAATGGAGATTGCCTGAAGGAAGTCAGACGGAGAATTGCTATGGCAATGCAGAGGTTGAATAAAATAAGAAACTTACGGAAGAACTCTAATAAAATGACGAACATAAAATTCCTGCGAACTTACATCTTCCATGTGGCAACGTACGGATGAGAAACGTGGACAACCACACAAAAAGTTTTTAAAAAATTATTGAATTTTTTGAACTAAAGGCGGGGCAGAGGCAGACCGAGGAGAAGATTGACACAAGACATTGCGAAGGTTATGAAGATGACAGCGACAGAGGCGGGAGTTCTGTCTCGAGATCGAGAGTCTTACAAATCAATTGTTGTGAAAGCGACGTTCTGCAAAGGACATTTCGTTATGATGATGATATATATATATATATATATGTTGATATCACGATCACTAGAAGACAGCACACCTGCTGTTGTAAACAAATTGTTATGTTAGTTAATCTTTCCATAGATGATGTTAAACATATTGCTATCACAGGAAAGTATGACCAACGGACGAAATAATAGACACCAGGTAAATAGGTCAGCAACGAAGTTTAAAGATGAGATTATTGAAATTGATCAACATATTGCTTATTGTATCATTGTATGCTCTAGTCGATCATGTTCTGGTTATAGTCTTAATCTTATTTGGTCTGTACACCTACAAAAGCGCTAGCCGGTCCCAACTCTTTGACAGTTGGTATAAAAGCTGAAATGTGCCTTTCTCTGCGTTGTGAGCTTGGTTCGAGCAGTATTGTGTTTTTTGGTTTTGTGCGGACCCAGCTCAGCTTCCAGTCGGTTCTGTCTCGGGCACGGTTGTTGTATAGAAGGCTAACTTGTTTGTTTCAGGATCGCGAGTGTTGTGCAGCTTGAGCCAATCTTACCACCTAGTGAGAGTGGAGGTCGTAGGGCGTCCAGATGCTCTTTTGTGCTGCGCTGGTACAACATAATGGTTACTGTGCTCCAGCGTTGGTCTTTCCTTTAGACTATATGGCCAGACCAGCAGTTCTTGGAGTTGTTGGCATGTTGTAGGACATCCTTGACGATGACACTGCCCAGATATCACTGTTGTGTAGGCCCATCTGGCGCTGCTTCCTAAGTGATTTGCTCACAATACGGCGTTTAAGGAGGCCCGTGATATCCTTAGTTAGTTCTCCTTTGCTTTTGTCAGAGATCAGGTTTCACTTCCATAGCATAGCGCTGGTAAGACCACTGAATCGAATAGGTCTACTCGCAGTCTGGTGTTATTCGTGTTGCGCAAAACTTTCATTTTTACAATATTTCTACCGAGGCCTTCTATCTTACTTTTGTTTACTTGTTGCCTGTTGTTTACTTCTTTCTTTCCCTCTACTTTCAGCGATTCAAGCATTTGTATCGCTTCGGTGAGAGTCTTTGTGATGAGTATAATACCGTCGACAAATGGTATGTGACTAAGCAATCTTTTTTTTATGTCGATGCCGTCATCACTCCAGCTGCAACGTATCATGGTCGACTCCTGGCAAGCAGAGGAAAGGTTATTCGAGATGAGGTCTCTTTGTCGCACACTTTTTCTCCGTGACGACCGCTATCGGTGGTGTGAATGGACAAATGATGGTGGTACATCACACATTACATCCATCATAGCAACGTGTAACAATGTATGTGCAGCCAGCTTCAACTTCTTGCTCTTCCAGAGCTTTGCACGCATATTTTGGTTAGACTGAGTCAACAGCCTTTATGTTGTCGATGAATTTCAACACTAGCGGTGTGTGGTACTCTCTTGCTGCTTCAATAAAACGGCAACACATAGTCATTTGGTCCAGCGTGCAGTACGTGTGCCTGAACCCAGCCCGCTCTGTGGGTTGGGCTCCCTCCAGGGTGTTGTGGATTCTTACCTGCATGTATATGGTGAATACTGTGTACAGTATTGAGAGGAGGGTGGTAGGGCGGTAACCTTGGACTTTTCATTGTAATTAGAAACTCGGAGGTCCGGAAAGGTAGGAGTAATGAGGGAAGTGTCGGTGATTTAGTTGGGGGAGTAGTGAGAGAAATTGATGACTTGAATAAGTTCGTGTAAAAGACGCAGATGACTCTTTTTATCTGTAGATGTGAGGTCACTTTCGTTCCGTCTGCAGCTTTAAGAGAATGTATCTTGCTCGACAATGGTGAGAGTGATTTGCTTGATGCTTCTGTGGAACTCTGCGACTGCAAGGAGTCTTCGTCTGGACTAATTAGAGTGGTCTTTTTCAATCTTTTGGCGATCCAGTTTGCTCTGTGTATTGAACACCTAAATGTTTGCTGGTGTTCTGTCCATTTTGCGCAGTTGGTCTAGGAGGCTCGTTGTGGTTGGGGAGATGCAGCTTGTTATATGGTTTGGTGCAGGAGTTTGTATGTTCATGATGGTGCTGACTAGATTTTTATAGTAATCGTCTAAGTTTTCTGCCGTCTAAAATATTTCTTGCTCTGCGAGCGTTCTAACAGATGTTTTATCTAGAATGGAAGCAGATGTTTTATATTGAGTCTTTCGAGCCTAGTTTAGGTCGAAATTGGTGATCCACGCACCAGTCTGTGTCGCTACCTATGGGAATAGGTTTGCCTGTTCCAGCATCCGTGAATATTCGACTTTTAGAGAATTAGTGGTCTAGTTTGTGGCGATGTTAACCTTTGAGGCCTGACATATGCCCATTGTTCCTGAGGTGATTTTTTCGAGAAAAAAAACACTATTGGCAGAGTAGAAGTGATGTGCCTAGCAGAAGGTTGCCTGTGGCTCTCCCATTTAGTTTCGTCTTTCTGTGGAGTGTCGCCTTATGTTCTATTCCCTTTTTGTTGCTGTGTCCAATGCAGGCGTTAAAGTCTCCTGTGTAACTGTGTAGTGGTAGCGGCTTTCTTGAAGTATATCTTCTTCTTCATCTTCTTTTTCGTTCGTTCTCAATCTCCCACTACCAAACCCTGAATGGGCTTAGGTAGCATAATGTAGTCCAGAGAACGGAATGCCTTGTGTCATAGTCTACAGCTTGGCTGCGATATTTGCACCTTTCGGTCCATAATATCCGACTTCAGCAAGCATTTTGTGAGCACCGGGTTATCATTCCCTCTTCGATCCCTTCTCCTTAGCCAGCCTGCCCTGCTGCAGCCTGTTATCCAGGATCACCACGTGGAGGTGTAGAAGGGTCTTGGCAGCTATGGTTCGCTCGCTCTGACGCTAGCAGTCACCTATGGGTCGCTGACCGCTGCAGCATCTTGATCCCAGTATATGGATGAGCTGATCGTGTTCCTACTCCTATTTTTTTGCAGTCGGGATGTACACTTGGACGACAGAGATGTTGAATCTAGTGTTGATCGATAGCTTTAGTACCGAGAATCGTTGACTGATGAAGTGTACCTTACGTGACGTATATACGTTTCCTTATCTCTGATATTCTCTAACGCCATTGTACTAGTTCAACCTCACTTTAGCTACCAACTGAGAGCGCGTGTCCGAGCGCTTAGAGTACCGGTCTGGCAATCACGAGGAGATGAATTCAAACCCCAGTTAGTACCTAGGTTGTTTTTTTTTAAATTTTTTATACAGGGGGTGAGCTAAACACCAAGCATGCAGATTGCGCAGCGACTCTCAGAGCATGCTGACTTTATTGCTGGGCTATATAAAACTTATCATCCGTCCACATCAATGAGAGCAGTTTTGACAATAAAACAATGGAGTGGAATCCGGGAGAATCAGAATACATTCTCTTAATGCAGACCTCACATTCTCTTACATTAAGGATGTGTTACCGCATTTTCCTTTACATGACACCAGATTTTGTTAATTGAACCTCAGCCAAACACCGACATTAGATTGTGTTAACTGAACCTCAAGCTATACACCGACATTAGATGGTGTTAACTGAACCTCAAGCTACACACTAACATTAGATTGTGTTAACTGAACCTCAAGCTACACACCGACATTATATTGTGTTAACTGAACCTCAAGCTACACACTAACATTAGATTGTATTAACTGAACCTCAAGCTACACACCGACATTAGATTGTGTTAACTGAACCTCAAGCTACACTCCGACATTAGATTATGTTAACTGAACCTCAAGCTACAATCCGACATTAGATTATGTTAACTGAACCTCAAGCTACACTCTTACATTAGATTGTGTTAAATGAACCTCCAGCTACAATCCGACATTAGATTATGTTAACTGAACCTCAAGCTACACTCTTACATTAGATTGTGTTAACTGAACCTCAAGCTACACACCGACATTAGATTGTGTTAACTGAACCTCAAGCTACACACCGACATTATATTGTGTTAACTGAACCTCAAGCTACAATCCGACATTAGATTGTGTTAACTGAACCTCAAGCTACAATCCGACATTAGATTATGTTAACTGAACCTCAAGCTACACTCTTACATTAGATTGTGTTAACTGAACCTCAAGCTACACACCGACATTAAATTGTGTTAACTGAACCTCAAGCTACACTCTTACATTAGATTATGTTAACTGGACCTCAATCTACACACCGATATTAGATTGTGTTAACTGAACCTCAAGCTATACTCTTACATTAGATTGTGTTAACTGAACCTCAAGCTACACTCTTACATTAAATTGTGTTAACTGAACCTCAAGCTACACAACGACATTAGATTGTGTTAACTGAACCTCAAGCTATACACATATTTTTCAAATTTGATAGAGGAATGCAGCATTTTGAAAATGTAGTTGGTCAAAATAAACGAGGAGAAAACCACATGCACAATATTCTCGCTTTCATTAAAACCCCAGAATACCAAATTAAGTCTAAATGGCAAATCCCTGCAGCCAAACGACAAGCCAACCTATCTGGGAGTCACATTTGATCGGCGCATGACATGGAAAAGTCAGATTGAGATAAACCGAATGAAAGCCAGAGAAAGAATGGCAATCGTGAGGAAACTTGCTGGCACAAGCTGGGGAGCAGACGAAGGCATACTAAAGAAACTGTACACTGGAAGAGTCAGACCAGTTCTCGAGTATGGCATTGCGGCAAGGACAACAGCAGCGAAGGCGAACTTCGATAAAGTTAACAAACTTCAAAACCAAGCCATGAGAATTATAACAGGTGGCATGAAGTCAACGCCAATTGTAGAACTTGAAAAGATTACAAAACTGCAATCCATGACCGATAGAAGAGACTGCAGAGCCCAGCTGCAGTCAGAGAAACTCCGAAGACTGACCGACCATCCAATGCACCAGAGACTAAACAATTTGGGAAATGGGAAACTAAAGCGGAGAAACTTTGCAGAAATAGCCAAAGCAAAGATGCACGAAGATCCCATAAACGCACTAAAAACACAAAAACCCATCACTACTGTACGAAAACCTACCTGGAGGCAGGATATATTTCCAGAGGTGGTAGAAAATATACCAGGTATTGCAAACAAAAACTGCCAGACTGAAAAAGAAAGGAGAGAAACTACCCTAAGCTTCATAACGAAAAGCTACCCAAGCATGGACTGGACCCATGCATACACTGACGGTTCTGTAACAAACACAACACAGAACGGAGGGGCAGGAGCATTCCTGAACCTACCAAATGGCAGAAAAATAACACTGTCATTCGCTACTGGTAAGTACACAAGCAATTTCAGAGCGGATGCAGAGGCACTGAGGGCGGCAGTGGAAGAAATGGTGACACACAGTGAAAATGAGAGCCATATAGTACTGCTGACAGATGCTCCCGCCGTTGTCACAGCGCTAAAAAGCCAGAAAAACACTGAGCTTAATGACTTAAAAGCAGCACTCTGCAAACTGTGCCAGCAGTCCGCACCAAAACGGGTAGTGGTACAGTGGGTACCATCACACTGCAACATCCAAGGCAACGAGGAGGCAGACAGACTGGCAAAAGAAGGTGCAAGACTACCACAAACAGATACCAGTATGACGTACGAAGAGTCAAAACGGCTTATCAAAGCCAGATACATGACCAAATGGGAAACCGAACATACTGGTTACACCAAAAACGATGCCTATTTCCAGTTGAACCGAAGAGAGCAGGTCGTTGTCTTCAGACTTCGCACTGGCCACAATAGACTGAGGTACCACCTATTCAACAAATTGAAGATAGGGTGTACCGACGAATGCCCGTGCGGTACTGGTAAAATGACCGCGGAACATCTGCTGCAGAACTGCCCGACATACGAGGATCAGAGAGAGCAGATGTGGCCATTACCAGTGGAACTGCAAGACAAGCTCTATGGCAGTGTCGACAGCCTCAGGATGACTGCCGCTTTTTTCGAAAAAATAATGGTTACTGTCTGACTGCGTACGCAGAAGAAGAAGAAGAAGAAGAAAATGTAGTTGAGATTCAAAAAGGACTTGGGCATTTCTTTAAAACATAACACCATCAGTATCACCATCGGTCCACTGCCACTGCTGCTCGCTTCTCAGCTGTCCCGCCTAAATAACCTCATGGATCACTTTTATGAAGGTCGACAGGCGACCAGGTAGGTTTCGGTAAGTCTGGCAATCTCACTTGCGTAAATAACCATTGCCACTAATACCACCCTACTAACACCATGGAGTATGGTCTAATATTGTAATACATTGCTGAATTGTAAAGAGATATGACGTAGCAGGGTAGTAGATCACCTGTACAATATGCCTTTTACAATGTATCTTCGACTTTAGTGTCTACCATGGGACTAACCTTGAACTTTATCTTTACCGAACTGTTACTTGACAAAATACAGCGCACTTCACGAGAAAAACATTACAAGCGCAAGTTTAAGCCCAATCAGCCAATACGGGGAACGAAAGCTTTCAAGTTATTCTGTGAGATCGTGACACAACTTCACATACATTTTCTCCATAGCCATGTCTAAACACTGTTTTTGTATTAGTTATTAAAACGCGTGCTAGTCCATGACGTATGCAATAAACTAAAACACTATTTGATCGCGTCCCTAGTACACAGATGATCGTAAACAATTGCCCGTGAACATTCGCAGTTCTTTACATTAAAAAAAGCACTGAACCAATGAACTTCATGTCATCTTGAAATGGCGGTGTGTGCAATACTTTGTACATATCGAGACTGCGTGGCCTTGGGGTGAAACGATCGTTTCACAATCCCAACGAAACCCGGTTCGAATCCCACTCGTTCGGCAGACAGTTTTTTTTCTCGCTCCTTCATGTACGGAAAGTAATGGCAACCTACCGTACTTGCCAAGAAACTTATAACAGTCAAATAGGTTGGCGGTTGTAAGAAGCGATGTCCAGCAAAGGGCTTGCTACTTACTTATATTTACAAATATATTTATTTATATATATATAAGAGGGGCTTTTCAATCAAACGGGCACTTTTAAAATTAACTTCGATATTCCCCTCTATAACGAGGCCACTGGTTAGATATGTGAAGCTATCGACTGCCTGGAAGTGCTGGTTTTGTACGGTAATGTTTGGTTCAATGAACGACTTCCCAGGTACGGGCTGGAAGAGTACCTCAGATTGTGTAGGGCTGATCGTGAAGTCAAATTTAAGCGATCCATCGAAAAATTCGTCAGGATAGATTGCAAATATTTTTTCTGAGGAGGTGATAAAGGGGCAGTCGTCAGTGAAAAGGAATTCCAAGACTGTTGCCTCACTCACCTTGATGTAAGGCTTCCGACGTTTTGGATTGAACCTATATATGATATATGTATCTAGACATGTTTGTGTGTATGTATATATATATATTCCTGGATAATGGGGGTACTATCACTTTTCTTGGAATAGAGAGAAAACAGTCATTATATCATACGGGCATGTAAGCTATTTTGCCCACCAATACTCTGTTATAGTTACTTCACTATGTGTCATTCATGCTGTTTTTGAGAAATAATCCCACAATAGCATACCATACTTCTAGACGTTTTGGTATTCTTATAACGACTATGAAGACTCATACGATACGACTAAAAATCTCAAATGTTGTAAACATTTTCTACACACTCCAAAACAGTCTCGCGATCATCATGTGGGTTACTGCAAATGGAACTGCCGTTATGTATTATGTTAAGGTATTATTTCACCTTACACGGGCCCGCACAATGAATAAAATATAACGCACCGTAACTAATACATAATATATTTGCTGAAGACCGCTCGCGAGACATTATTTTGGATTCGAGTATGGGTTGGTAACTATTCTTAGTGTCAGCAATAATTCTTTCACCTTATCGTACTGTAAATCTGCTCTAACAATGACATACTATCTAATACACTTTCAAAAACGCTATCTCTACGTTTGTTACATTTTCAAGTCTAATAGAAAAAGTATTCAAATGTGTTTACCCACAAAAGATAAGAACGTTCTTCATGTACATATACACTTCATATCGTATTGTCAATCTTGTGTTCCGATTTATCTATAGAAATCAACGAACTGAAGTAACACTAAGTGTTTCTCTTCGCATAACAGACCACACAGGGACGACATATATGTCTGACTATATGTTTGTATAATGATATATTCATGTATCTAAGATTTCTGCAACCTCGTCCCAGATAAACATAGTGACAAGATTCAGTGTCATTTTTTGACAGGTCATGTAGTTGGATGGATATTACCACGCTTCTCTCACAACGTATCGTCTCTTCATTGTAACCCAGAGAATATCGTACAGCATCTTCTCTTCATTGCAACTCAGAGAATATCGTACAGCATCTTCTCTTCATTGTAACCCAGAGAATATCGTACAGCATCTTCTCTTCATTGTAACCCAGAGAATATCGTACAGCATCTTCTCTTCATTGTAACCCAGAGAATATCGGACAGCATCTTCTCTTCATTGCAACTCAGAGAATATCGTACAGCATCTTCTCTTCATTGTAACCCAGAGAATATCGTACAGCATCTTCTCTTCATTGTAACCCAGATAATATCGTACATCATCTTCTCTTCATTGTAACCCAGAGAATATCGGACAGCATCTTCTCTTCATTGCAACTCAGAGAATATCGTACAGCATCTTCTCTTCATTGTAACCCAGAGAATATCGTACAGCATCTTCTCTTCATTGTAACCCAGAGAATATCGTACAGCATCTTCTCTTCATTGTAACCCAGAGAATATCGTACAGCATCTTCTCTTAATTGCAACTCAGAGAATATCTTACAACTTATCTTCTCTTCATTGCAAACCCAGAGAATAGCGTACAATTTAGCTTCTCTTCATTGCAACCCAGATAAAATCTAACAACTTATCGTCTTTTCAATGCAACCCAGAGAATAGTTTTCCAAAACCCCCACGTACAAAATATATTATAGTGTCCATTTAACTTGAAACTTGTTTTTCCCTACTATTTTCTATCTTTTCTTGTATTATTAGCCCCGTGGTGGCGATAGTAGAGAAGAAACATCACATTTATCTGTGTGAACATCCTCTGAATAGGTCGAGCAGTTCAAATAGATTGTAGCAGTAATAACCCAGAAGGGAGATAATAAAGAAGAGTTGGCAACGAGAAGAGAAGCAGCTGGTAGTCTAGTTCATGCCAAAAACATAACAATCATCAAACACAGGAACGAGTGTTATGACTGAACATTAATCAAAAGTGACGATAAGGAAAATGATATGAACGACAAAAGTAAGATCATGGAGAGATCGCAACAGTATTTTAAAGAGGTACTAAATATAGGAAGACACAATGGGACACAAGTTATCAATATCGACATAACTACAAAGATAGAACCAGACACACAGCAGAAACAGGTTGTAGGAAATTAAATCATTTCGAGTCGAGCCTTCGACCTGACAAGTCGCGATGATAAACACTATATCAGATAAATAGACTATGTGTCCTTTTTTTTTGTGTGTGTGTGTATTCGCCTTATTTCTCCAATCCCCAAGGCGGTGTGCGTTACACTATGGTTTTTATTTTGCCCAGTTCATCCGATTTAACATGCACTTTATGTAAGGGGCTGCTTTCTCATGCATTTTCTAAGGGGTTGCTTACCCGGGGTAACGCCGGTGCTGTGATAGGGATCGAACCCAGCACCTTCTGCTTGTGAGACGTGTCACTTAACTACTAGCCCACGCCATCCCCCTATTTTGTCCTTATATGTTAATTTTCTAAGTTCAGCATTGTTATTATGTGTTGTCCCCGATGAAGGCCTATTGGTCGTAACGAAGATTTTGTTTGTGTTCTCATCTCGGCTAGTTATCTGACCATATCCTTTTTTAGTTGTCATTCAATTAATTTTAATCAACTTTAAAGATTTAAACAAATTATTATTTCTCACGAAATGTTATACAAGTGGCATCCTGTCGTACTAATCAAAGCAACAACAGATGTAGGGAAAAACTGGCTTTACAGACTGTATAATCTAGTGTGGATTAACCAAGAAACACCAGAAAACTAGAAAAGTGCAACAATATTTTCCCAGATGGAACAAAATTTACATAAACAATATTCCTAAATATAGACGAATATTAATACTTAGCGACAATGCAAACATATTCTGTAAAATTTTGGAAAAAAAGACTACGTTCAAGCATAGTACCACAGGTTAGCGAAGCACGTGTAGGATGTATGACAATTTGGAGCTGTACATACGCAATCTTCGCATTGAGGCAACTTGCGGAGAAAACAAGCGAGTGCGATAAAACGCTTCACGTTTTTTTCCAAGACCAAGAGAAGGCATTCGATCGAGTGAATAAAATACCAGCAGTGGAACACTTTCGAACGTTATGGGATAAAGAAATATTTGGCCCACTTCTGTAAAAGGCTTTATTTAAATAGCCAATATAAAGTAAGAACAGACGCAGGGTGTTCCTAAAAATATCATATTAGATCCGTGTGTGGATAGAATATGGAATATCTCCTTTACTGTTTATCACATATAGAGACGAAATGTATAAACAACACAGCCGAGCAAAACAACCTCAGTAAACACTTCAATGAACTTCTCTTTGCTGATAACAAAGAACTAATAAGCCACCTCACAACAATAATTGCAAGAACATATCAACAAGCTTAATATGTACAGATTATAGTATGAAAATCAACATAGTAAAAACCGAAGTTATGACAAATGCATGAAAAGAAATATAAACCCCGGCCAACAATTCGGTTTTTATAAACTATCATTTTCATACAACACCAACAGGTAAAACAGGTTCAAGATTTCCCGTACCTGAGAAATATAACTCTGCAGAAATCCAAAACACCGAAATGAAAGAACAGATTTAATAAAGTAAGTCAAATCATTGGACAGATGTCCCCGATATTACAGTTAAATACG